>VDFB02279890.1:89081-133244 GCA_007258455.2 Sequoia sempervirens | reverse complement strand
CAAATACTTCCATGATGGAAAATAGTGAAGGCAGACCACACTAAGGGTTAACTAGGACCCAAATCTATACCAAGACACTTCACCATGCTTCCACAAACCACGAAGCACATCCAAAAGTAACGATAACATGCCAAGTCAACTAAACCTACATTAATGCTACCAAATAATGAATTCACCCTTCACCAAGTCCAAAACCATCCTGAAGACCCCATATAAACATCACACAACATCTTGGAAAATTGCAACATCATCAAAATATTCAAAAACACTACCACAACCACCTAAAACTAAGAATACTTTTATCTTGTGCAACTAGCCACACTACCACAAGCATACAACTCACTAGCCAACCATGTAGAACAACTAAACACAAAACACTCCAGGGAATGGTAGATATAAAAAATATTAGCATGTTCCCAAGTTTGCAAGACAAGAAACCTCAATAGATAAATGATATTCAAACTCCTTTTAATCCTCTCCAAACCTAAAACCTGCACATTCACAGAGAGAGGAAATATTGTGTCATTTAGGGGCTTGCCTTAGTCAAACCCCATGTTAGTGTTTCCACATCCACAATGACAATGTCAATGATAAAAGGATAAATGATAGGAAGGAAAGATATTCATCCACAAAGTGCTACAACTCACCACCCTTCAATGACTTCCTTTAAGGAATGAAGTCATACACATCACCTCAAGGTCTTGGATCTTGCTTGCTTGAATTGCTTGTAGACCTACAAAAAGGGTTAGTCTTCGCAAACATGAAAAATGAACTCACATACACTTTGACATGATGCTTGGATCTTGAATTGTTACAATAATATTAAAAAATCTACCCTTGATTTCCCTTGATTGATCTTAGGATCTTCAACTTGCTCTGTTTTCATGAATTGCTTCCTTCATAAAATTACCTTCTAATTGCTCAAAATGAGAGGAAAACATGCTTTAATATGCATTTTAAGTAATCCTTTTGGGTAGGGGCTGACCTAGGGTCATTTTCAAATCATAAAAGCCCACCAATTGAAATTTTAAACATTCAAAATTTTACCTCGAGGACAATAATGCCATTAAATGTCGCAAAGTGTTCAAAAATGGTGTAAGTGTCCGAAACCTAATTTTTTACCCAAATTTATAGGGATGATGGGGAATTAAATATATTTTATTAATCTGGCTGCAAAATTGGTAAATTATTATTATAATTAAAGTTATGGGCAAAATAGAGTATCAAGGTACTGTGAAATTGTCAAGGGTGACAATTTTTGATGCTATAGTAAGCAGTTAACTTTTTCAAAATCCCATAGCCAAAATCCCTCACAAATCAAAATTTGATCACATCATCTACCTCCATTTAATGAGAGACGGGAAATTAATGACATCTCATGTGTCAAACTATCATTATCATGTCCTATCTTGATCAACACTAGTATTGTGCCCCAAAAGATAAAATGTGTACTCATCTTTCCTAGAAGAATGTTGTTCTTGAATTACAAATTAGGTGTTGAAGAAAGTGAATCTTGATTTTATCCAAACCAATCAACAAAAGTATATGGAAGACATGGTCTCCATATAACTCTAACCTCCATGCTAAAGGAAAAAAATGTCATACATTTTTTAAAAATATCCTAATATAATGTGCCACAAGTTCATCTCTCCAATCCTTTAATTATAAGTGGACTTAAGCTTCTCAAAATACAAGTTCATATTGCTTTTGCACCTCCATTTATCTATACATCTAGATTGATAATCTCCATAAGAAGGGAGTCCTTTGTAGTATAAGTATCTACACCATTACAAACTACATAGAAGGGAGTCCTTTGTAGTATAAGTATCTACACCATTACAAACTACATAGTGTGTAGAATGGTTCTTTTTATCATTTGATGTTTTAGTGAATTTGTTGGAAGGAACTTGGCATTATAAAACACCATTTCCAAATTGATCATATTGAAAACATTATTGTTTCTTTCATTCTATATGATTTAGATTTTTTTTTTATAATGATCAATAGATAGATATTTATTTTTCTCCAACTTTTGGTCATGTCTCTCTAGAAAAAGAATCTCTTGAAGTTTTCCATTTTTCTTTCTTTACAAATATGTGTTCATCTTCAATGAGAATTTCACAAATAGAGTCACAAGTTGCATGATTAATCTTCTTAACAAACTTCAATATTTTTAAAAAAAGCATGTTTATATAAGCCTATTAAGAACTACAAAGATTCACATTCCATTCTAAATTGATGTGATAAAATTAATGTTGAATAATTTAATTGAGCTAAATATTTATACATATACTTTATTATTTTAAATAGTCTTAAGGGATATTAGTGTCTACAATGACCATATTAATTCTATAAGTGTATTTCTATCTCATAAAATTCTACTAGTTACATTACATTATTAAATTAGACAAGATTTACAAAATCTCACAAATATTTAAATATGAAAAATTTCCATAGACAATTTCCATTATTCATACTTGTAAAAAATTAGTTTGTTACCATATCTAAATGTTTCATAAACTAACCGTTAAAAGGAGAAGAATAATTAATCAAATAACTATTTCATAAACTATTCTACAACCAAAAAAAACTTTTATAAACAAAATTTAAGAAAATTTAACCTTAACCTGAAACATAACTAAATTCCAATAAAACATCTTTGTTTTATAATATTATAATCTTTTTAAAGGTTTGGGTATATTCATCACCAACAATTCATTGCATATACAATTCACCACCAACAATTCATCGCTGTGGTATATTCACCGTGTATACCTTTTTTATGCGTTCAACAAAATCTCTATACTTTTTCTTTTTTGGGTACTCTTGGCCACTTAAATATTAAAAAACATATATATGGTGAATATACCACGACAATGAATTGTTGGAAGTGAATTGTATACGTGATGAATATGTCGCAATGAATTGTTGAGAGAGAATTGGGAACTCTTGGCCACTTAAATATTAAAAAACATATATGTGGTGAATATACCACAATGATAAATTGTTGGAAGTGAATTGTATACGCGATAAATATGTTGCGATAAATTATTGAGAGAGAATTGCTAACAATAAATTGTTGATAATGAATTACTGATGATGAATTTTCATAAAACCTTTTTAAATATACTCAAAACTTATTTAAAATCTTTTAATTAAAATTTAAAAAACTTGTCAAAGTGATCTCTATAAATAGGATTCAATAAAAGCATTTTTTTATACCACACACAGATGCTCCTTATAACACCTTCAAACCATCTTCTCTGCGAGTGACAGAATCAAAACCTTCAACTCAGTCTTGAATTCCAGATCAGGTACTTGTTCTTCTTTATGATAGAATATTGATTATGCCTACAGTCACTTCAGAAAGTGCAAAACCATTATGACTGTTCTGCTTACTGACAACATTTTCTTCTTTCATGATTATGGATCAACCCTTTTTTTCTCCAATTTCATTAAAGTGTCACTGCTTTTTCTAAGATACGATTTGTTCCCTCTCTCGAATTTCATGAAAGTGGCACTCTCTAAAAGTGACAGGATAATCGACTGGAATCTCATCTTTCCTCCATATATTTGATTTCTTTTGCAAAATGTCTCGTACTTTTCTAAGCAAAAACAAAACATAATGATTTAAGTGTTTTACTTACTGTTGCTGGACTTATGACTGTGTATGATTTGTACATTAAGAATAATATTAGTGCTGAGCATTTATATACTGCTGTTAGAATGATGGATTTATGTTTCCTGTCCCTGGCACAAGTGAAGCTTTACTTCTCTTTATTGTCGTGATCAATACTGTTCCTTTCATTGCTTTCTATATATATATAATTGCTTAAAGATCAAACCTTGTCTATAAATTGATATTGGGTAGGTTGGTGTACGATGACACGTGGTTTGAAGAGGTGATTGAATTGGAAGGTGGCAGATTCTCTCCTTTAGTTAGATCTTGTTACCCTCTTGCACACTTAAAGGGGCAGTGGTAATTATGGGTTTGTATGTTGCTGGTTCGTTGGGATGAGACTACTATTAATCTTCAATTGTGTATACATTGAGTGAAGTGATGGGTGGGTGTCTTAGTATGTGAAGTTACGATGAAATCTGTGGGACAATGGAGAGGCTTTATTCCAGGGTTTTGTACTGGTATAAGTCATTCAATATCCTCCCCTACTAACAAGGAGAGAGGATCATCAATTGAATCTCTTGTTCCCATCCCTCCAACACTGAAGTCTTTCATTTTGGTAGTTCTATTCCTCGAATGGAGAGGTGGGGGTGAGGGTGAGCAGTAGGTGCTAGGGTTGAATGATCCCCTCTAGTTTTTTTTAAAATGGGCAATTGGATATTGAGTGAATGAAAGAATTCTAATGACGTCCATGAAATCAAGTGGTCTGAGGGATCTAGATGACCGACACTAACAAGTTGTCAAACTCTTCTCGATGTCAGCGCTTCTTGTAGACACCTAAATTTGGCCACTCCCATATGGTCAAATTTATCCTCATATTCTCCTATCCTATGTGCATATCCAGATTAATTAAATAATTCATTATTTGATTAATATTTATCCTACTCCTTACATTCCCTAAAGTGTTAATTATTTAATTAAATATTTTACCTCTTTCCTCTTTGAATAAAATAAATATACCAATTTGTTTAATTTGGAAACTTTTCCCACATGAATTAAATCAATTTTTAATTCATCATTTTTCTCTCTCCACATGTCACAATCTTCCATAATTCTTTCTTAATCCGGATTAACTTAATTAACCTAAAATTAGGATATGCACACCACTAATTGTGATTAGTGTCACATCCTCCATAATTTGCCACTTGCCTCTAATTCTATCATTAACATGTTTAATCATTTGCACAACCACTAATCATGGTTAATTAATCCCTAACCTAGGTCTCTTGCCAATGATGGCATGAGTACCTAAGTCAACCCTCTTAAATGCTTTATTCTTTTAGAGAAACTATCCCCATCCCCAAAGAATTTTTAATTCATTTTTATCTTCCCAACATGCCAACTTGGAATTTTTAATTTCATTTATTCATTCAAGGTATCCCATGTGAAATTTTAAATTCCACTTTATCCTTTCCACATCCTTTGAAGAATTAAAAGATAATTTTTAATTCCTCCCCCTATCCCAATGTCCTTACAAGGGGAATTAAAATTCCCCTTGTTCTTCCCAATGCCCTTTTCTAAAATCTAGGGATATTTTAGATGAATTTTTAAATCTTTCTCTTGTCACATCCCATGATTTGGGGAGGATAAGACATGTCCGCCCTTTTCTCTCTCCTCAAGGTACTTGAAAGTACCTCCACATGGGAGCCACCTCACCTCCACATCATTTTACCTTTTCCACCTAGCCTACCACATGTCTTCATCACGTGTTGAAATGTCTCATGACATTTCAACCATTGATCTCCAAACTTAGGGTTAATCCTAGCCATCCATTCCCTTTTCTCCAAAATGGCTAAATACCTAGCCAATTTCATTCATTCATATCACTCACACAATTGCATACTCTCACACTTAGCCTTCAAGCACTCATCACCACTATTGTTGCAACATTTTTAGAGCTTTCATCTTGCATCTAAGTTCATAAAATCACTTTCATTACATTCACCTCACATCCACCATCACTTTGAGCTAGATTGCATAGCATTTGATCACACAAGGGGCATACAAATCAATTCAGCAAAGGGCCAACAAATTTATCAATCTTGACAAGGTATAATTTGTATTTGTTTTCTTATTTTCTCTTGTTAAGATTCAACTAGGCTAATGTTGAGGTGTTGTATTGTTTTCTTCTTTACATTTGATTTGCACTTACATAGTTAGGTAGGAAAAACACTGCACAAACTTCTATTATGAATCTTGATCAAAAAGTTTTTTGTCTTGTGAAGTCTTGCCTCCTTAAAAAGCTGATCCAGTCTACCCACTTTCAAATTGTCTTCATTGGATTTGTGTCTTTGTTGTGATGATATCCTCAGTAGTAAAGACAAGTGTTGGAGTCTAGAAAACAAGAGAACAGTTAGTATAGGGGCAAGATAAAGAAGGAGATGAATTGTAGCGAATATATGATTGGCAATTTTTTAGACTACATAGAGAAAAAGATCTTGAATTTTGATTTGCGGACTTGGGTGTTGCATATTTGAGGACCAACAAAAAACATGGATGATATGTCTTGTGTGGGCATTAGGGAGGAAATGTCAAAGCTATTATTAGACCTCAACTAGTCCATGGGGAAATAAATATGTTGGATGCTACTCAATCTTTGAGTTGCACCTCTATGTTGTTCATGGTTGATTTTGGGCACTTATTTTTTGCACAATGATATAGATGGGATCATGATTCAAGCTAAGACTCTCTTCAATTGTAACATACAACACTTTCATGGCTTAATGTACAATGCTTGAAGGACTCACAAGGCATTTGCAAAAGCTTCCAAGGATCTCAAGGAAAACCTACACTCTAAATTGTTTGTGTCAAATCTCCAAGTTATTGCCACGATTTGAGTATGATGATGAACTTGATGAAGTGTTCTCTAAGAAGAGGGATAAATATCACAGATGTGTATGTATGTTCGTTGGGGAGGGGTTGCTTGTGTTTTGTTTGCATTTGTAGTTTTATGATTATGACATAGGGTTGCTTGCACTAATTTGCCTCTATTGGACATTTTGTGTTTATATACTAGTTGGATGCTATGAACTATTGTAAACTCATTGTTCTTGTCTAAATAATGTACTCTATGAATCTTGATCTCTAATATGTGGACTATATACCTATATAATATATTATAGTTTTATCTCGCCATCTGTGAATGGTTGGTGGAGATCTATTTTGATGGATTTTGTGGAGTAACCAAGTATTTAATTTTTTTATCAATAGGTTTGGAGATTCTCATAATCTTGAGAGATATTATACATCCTTTTTGGAAGGATTAGGTAATTCCATCAACTAATTGATATAGGATTCAAGTTGTTGATCACCCAAGGATCACCCCTGATTAAAACACCTTATCACACAAGAGAAAAATAAATGATTTGTTGAAGCCTAAGATTTCATTAGATGCAAAAAGATTATGATTTCAACATATAATGAAACCCTTGTTATAAGCATGAGGATATAATTAGATCATGACATGTGTCATAATCATATGACTTGAGACAAAAAAACACATGATCTAAGGAAGCTAGAGCATGCTAGTGTGAATATGGACCTAATAATAATTAATTAGATTATTTACCTTTTTCACTCTTACGTCACCTTAAGTGCAACTTAGGAACCATGATGAAATACATATATACAATGATAATGGATGAATGATGGATGGATAGGTCTTAACTGCAAAACTGCATGAGTTACCCATATACTAATGAAGTACAAACTCCCACATGCAACTCATAACTCAAATTTTACATACAATTTCTCAAATCCACAAACTTATTTTCACAATAAAATGCAACACAAAGCTTATACAAAAGCTTAACATCAAATCACACATATTTCATTTCAATTTCATCAAAAGAAAAATGACTACAAGCATCTGCAACAAAATTACATCTTTGGCCTTTCATGGCCTTTCACTCAACAACCTCATCTGATTCTTCTCTACAACTCTCTTCTACTTTACAACACTCCACTCCTCTCTAGTTTTTGCTTTTGACTGATTCAGATCTACAACATAAAAAAGTAGCTTTCCTTTGCCAAACCCCACATCATTCTTCACATTCCTACTCTTTCTTAGCATCCATTCATGGTTGCAACTCCCAGGTTGCTCTATGCCCCTCTCATAGGCAAATTTCACTCTAAAATCCCCACCAGCCGCCCCTAAAGCATGATAATCTGCTGTTCTTAATGCCCCCTCTCACAAGACCACTACTAATTAAATTAATTTGTTGTAGATATCTCTATTTTTGGTGCAGCCTCAGGCAAGAAGCGTTATTTTCCTTCTTTAGCATCCCATTTTGTGTCTTTAATGGTGTTGCATATTAAATCATTTTTTTTTTGTTAAAATTTGCAATTACTTCACCTCAATGCCTTCTTCCCTATTGGAAAAATGAAATTCTATTTAATATGGAGCCTCCCATTTCCTATGCCACTCAGCAATGCATTAAAACAATATTTAAAAACTCCCTCAAACATGGCACCATCAATGAAATAATGAAGGTTCTCTGTCCTCACATATTTGATATTTTTAAATGCATCAATGAATAAAATTAAACTGTTAAATTACCTTGAATAATACCTCATGGAGCAACATTAGAAAATTTTACTCTTTGCAACTTCACCATTTTACGCCAAGTAGTTGAAAATTGACTTTTTGCATAGCTTTCACCCAGAAGCTCATTTTTGCATGAAATATTTCCAAGATGAGTGTAATATCATTACGATGCCTCGCACCAAGTTGTTTCACTCCAGCCTTCGTAAAAATCAAGATTTTAAATTTTCCGTAAATTGTCAACACATATTTTTACAAACTTTTGGCATTAAAATCTCTCAAACTGTGAAAGATTTTACTTTGATTCTTTTTGCATATTTTACATGGTACCTCAAAGAATATCCCTGCAAAAGGATTCTACTCCAGCTCTTACAGATTTTTGGGAATAAATTTTTGAAAATTGCCTACGAAGCATTTGAAACGGACTGACAAAAAATTGAAAATTACAATTTTGACTAAATTTTTGAGTTCTTTCTATTGAGAGATGCTTGAAAACACCAACGCAAACCAAAACAAACACAACTAAAAGCCAAATTGAAATATTTTTGGGCAATGCAGGATCGCCTGTGGACTTGGATGCTCCTGCACATGCCGGGTAAGAAGTTTGTGAGTATAGACTCACAAATGTGGAGTTGAATGGTAGGACCATCCTTTCAAATTGCAAGCAATTTGTAGCGAACTCCATCGCTAAAATATGTGCACAACAAGTTCTTCTTTTTCCTCTTTTTCCAACATCTTATCAGAACAAGCTTCACTCTCCAACAAATTTGCATTCCATTCTTCTCTCTTTTCATGGACTTGCATCCACCATGTGCCATCCTCCTCTACCAAATTATTTCTCCTCTCCTCTCCTTCTTCGTGGGATCCAACCCACCATAAATCGACCACCTCCACCAAGTTTCACCTGCACCATCTTTTACAACCTCTATACATAGACATGCAACATCCGCATACCAATCTACAACTTCATCCTCTACAACTGAAATCTATTCTATAGAAGGTAAATAATAATCATCATATTCAAAATCAAAATTTACCTCATCCTTCTTCATTGTTCCAACATCATCTTCTTTGTCATTCGCTGCAATATTCATCTTCTTTACTCCACCAACAAGCTTATCAAACCACTCTTTTTCTACTACCAAAATATAGAACAACAAATCATCTTATTTCAATCACCATAGCTGCATCTTCTTCACTGCTCATATTTCCTTCCTTTTTAATCGTTGCAACTCCTCTTCTATTTTCGTCTTTCATGTCTTTAACAAGACTAACTGCTGTAATCACTGTCTTTTCTTTTTCATCCTCTTGCATGAGGATCTCATCTTCACACATTGTTGCATCTTCTTATTCATCTGTCATTTGTCCTTGAAATAAAATTTCTATCTTTTTCATCTCCTCTTTCAACAAGAAATCTTCTTCCTCTTCACCTAGTTCTAAATCAAATATTGGACCTTTAAAGTCTATCATCTCAACTTCTATTGCAATCTTTCGTATTTTCTTTTCTTCTTCTACACTTAATGTATAATTTAATTAGAGTGAAGCTGCCTCAAATCGACGATTCTACTTCCACTTTCAAATCCACTATCTCAAGGTACAAACTACCTCACTGTTCAGCGATCTGTTTGTCCACAAGTCCTAGTGAAAATTACCTCACATTCGGTGATCTACTTACACGCTCAAGAACTTTCTCCTCATTTCTTCACACTTAGGTCCTGATGCAGACTGCCTCAGATTGGCAGTTCTGTCCACACACTCAGGAACTACTGCTCTGATACCACTAATGAAGTACAAACTCTCACATGCAACTCATAACTCAAATTTTACATACAATTTGTCAAATCCACAAACTTATTTTCACAATAAAATGCAACACAAAGCTTATAAAAAAGCTTAACATCAAATCACACTTATTTCATTTCAATTTCATCAAAAGAAAATGACTACAAGCATATGCAACAAAATTACATCTTTGGCCTTTCATGGCCTCTCACTCGGCAACCTCATCCGATTCTTCTTTGCAACTCTCTTCTACTCTACAACACTCCACTCCTCTCTAGTTTTTGCTTTTGACTTATTCAGATCTGCAACATAATAAAGTGACTTCCCTCTGCCAAACCCCACATCATTCCTCACATTCCAACTCTTTCTCAACATCCATTCATGGCTGCAACCCCCAGGCTGCTCTATCCCCCTCTCATGGGAAAATTTTACTTAAAATCCCCACTAGCCCCTGAAGCATGAGCATATGTTGTTCTTAATGCCCCTCTCACAAGACCACTGCTAATTAAATTAATTTGCTGTAGATATCTCTATTTTTGGTGCAGCCTCAAACAAGAAGCATTATTTTCCTTCTTTGGCATCCCATTTTGTGTGTCTTTATTGTTGTTGCATATTAAATATTTTTTTAAAAAATCTGCAATTACTTCACCTCAACATCTTCTTCCCTATTGGAAAAATTAAATTCTATTTAATATGGAGCCTCCCATTTCCTATGCCACTCAGCAAGTCATTAAAATAATATTTAAAAACTCCCCCAAACATGGCACCATCAATGAAATAATGAAGGTTCTTTGTCCTCACATATTTGATATTTTTAAATGCATCAATGAATAAAATAAAATCATTAAATTACCTTGAATAATACCTCTTGGATCAACATTAGAAAAGTTTACTCTTTGCAACTTCACCATTTTATGCCAAGTAGTTGAAAATTGACTTTTTCCATAACTTTCACTCAGAAGCTCATTTTGCATGAAATCTTGCCAAGATGAGTGTAATATCATTATGATGCCTCCCACCAAGTTGTTTCGCTCCAACCTTCATAAAACTCAAGATTTTAAATTTTCCGTAAATTATCAACACATATTTTTACAAACTTTCGGCATTAAAATCTCTCAAACCGTGAAAGATTTTACTCTGTTTTTTTGCATATTTTACATGGTACCTCAAAGAATATCCCTACAAAAGGATTCTACTCAGCTCTTACGAATTTTTGGGAATAAATTTTTGAAAATTGTCTGCAGAGCCTTTGAAACGACGAACTGGTGAAAAATTGAAATTTGCAATTTCGATTAAATTTTTGAGTTTTTGCTACTGAGAGAGGCCTGAAAACACCAATGCAAACCAAAACAAACACAACTCAAAATAAAACTAAAATATTTTTGGGTGATGTAGGATCGCCTGTGGACCCGGATGCTCTTGCATCATATACAAACAAATACATAAATTTCACAATCAAAGAAAAGGAAAAAAACATCATGGGAAAAAACTCATTTCCAAAAAAGAGAAAAAACTAAACAAACATGTACATCTGATAGAAGCAAGATGGACTCAACACGACCCATTAAGTACTACTTCTATCGCAAATGTACAATAAAGATCCCTCCATAGGAGATAAAAGAAGAGACTACATATCCCTCCACAAAGAAGTAACTCCTATGCCAATAGTGAATACTTGAAGAATTTTTTTGAAGATTATCCAAAACTAACAAATAATATTCCTCCTCTTAGAAAGAAAAAAATCCAAAGGTGGATATAGAAGAACCCTCAATAAAGATGAGGAAAAAATTCTCATGATAAGTTCCTCTAAAAACCAATCATATCCACATGTCTAAATCAAAAGATATCATAATGTAATTAGATGAAATAAATCCAAACGATTGCCAAGAATCATGAAGAATAATCTCAAAAGACATGGAAATTGTGATATGTTTGATGTAATTGTCATCAAAGAGAAATATCCTTGAGAGTGTCTATTGAACATAGGTTGTCATTGATGGCAAACAGATGTCAAAAGGTTGTCAAGGCTATCAAATGTGAAGATTGTCAAAAGATGAAAAACATTGTAGGAGTACTAGAATTATCATTTGTCTTAAGGTTTCGGAAGCATGTTGTGCATAAGAGTGTAAACTGTCTAATCAATCATATCTTTTATCATGTCTAGTGAGGCATGATTGCCTTTAGATAGTTAATGTATTTATTACACCATGTCAGGTATGTAGTCATCATGAGTGCGATGGTCTGAAAGGATATCTTTTTGGCAGAGATATTTCCAAATATGGTTGGCATTTCTTTGAGAAATGCATTGTTGCTATGTGGTTTCGAAAGAGAGTGTGTCTACACTAGTTCTATCAGTTTCTTGAGTTTTTGGAGGTGAGGCTTAGTGTATAATAAGTTTGAAGCATCAGAAGGTTCATCAAGTTATTCAAAGTTTGATGCATGCACAGTAATGGCTAGCAGCATGTGGAATTTAAATATTGCATGTAAATTGTAGTATTACACATTTCATGAAATTTAAATTTAGGTCTACCCTATGTCGTCTGGGTTTGTGTGGATCCCTAGTTGGCATGGAACAATGTTAATATAATGTCATGTATATATTTCAAAAGTTTAGATGCATTGTAGAGTAACTATGACAAAAGAGTAAGCTAATATAGAAAGTTGCATCAAGTGTAATGAATGGAAGGTATGTGAGTACAAAAGTGTGAAGAAAATAGGGAGCACCAGTATCATAGGGTCATTCTTAGTGTGAGAGAGTGTTAGTTGGTTCTCTGGTGCATATCAAAGTTAAATTTCAAATTTGTCAATTTTTTGTATTTCGATAGGATTGGTGTTCTACTTGTTGTAATGTTCTGGTAGGGATTGGTTTCTCTTTCTAGTGCGGATTTTTGTCTCTAGTAAGTTGGTGCCTACAGATTCATTTGGGGACTGGTGTCTCTGGTAGGTTGGTTCCTACATCACATTTTAATTTCACTTCTTATATTCATTCTTGTGAGATTTCTCATCGTGGTTTTTACCATCTTGGGTTTCCATGTATATTTGGTGTTATGTGGTGTCTTGTGTTATGCTTTGATTACTAGCTTTTATGGTTCAATCCTCTTCATGTTGAATATATATAATAGTTGTAAAGGTAAAGTTTTTTGGAATTGTTTTAATCTACTGATTCACCCCCCTCCCCTCTTAGTAGATTGTGTGCCCTTCAATTAGTATTAGATCCAAGTTCATTTGAAGAAGTTTAACAACTTAAGGTAGATCTGAGATGTCACAGGAAAGTTCATCTGGAAACAAAGTACCAGTTTTTGATGGATCTAATTTTTCTTTTTGGAAAGTTAGGATGGAGTCCTATTTGATGGGTTTAGGATTAGACATTTGGATGTCAGTTGTAGAATATGAGCCGCTTGAAAATCTGCCTCCCTGAGATCAGGCAGTAAAGAGGGCTCTTGAACTCAATGCTAAGGTAAGGAATGTTATTTTATGTGGTTTTACTAACAATTAATTTTTGAAAGTGATGGAGTGCAAAACAACAAAGGAAATGTGGGAAAAGTTGGAAACCATCTATGAAGGTGATGAAAAACTCAAAGAAGCAAAGTTGTAGACTTACAAAACTCAGTTTGAAGGTCTAAAGATGAAATAAGATGAGAACATTGCTACATTCATGCCCAGGGTTGATGAATTTTCCAACCATATCCAAGGTCTTGGTGAAAGTTTGGAAGAAAATATTATTGTAAACAAGGTATTCAATTCTCTCTCCAGAAGGTTTGATCCTAAAATATATGCTATTGAAGAAGCTAAAGATTTGAATAATTTAAAGTTGATTGAGTTGCATGGAACATTAACTACATTTGAAATGAGATTAGAAAGTGAAGATTCTATAAGGAAATAGGTTGCTTTTAGAGTATCTCTAAAGTAGGTTGATCAAGATTTTGATTGTGGATCAAATGTAGAAGTTAATTTTTTTAGGAAGCTACAAAGAGGTTCTAATAAGTATAAAGGTAAATTACCTTTCAAGTGTTCAATTGTAGAGAAGTTGGACATTTTATGGCTAAGTATCCCCATAAGAATACTAACAATGCTAAACAAAATAATGGAAAGAAATATTTTCAAAGAAGATTCAAAGGTCAGAGAAAACATAGAGTTTCTACACTTAGGAGGAAAAGAAGATTATTCCATTGAAGAAGATGAAGATACATTCAGAGATGAAAATGGAAAAGTTGTGTTCATGGATTTTGAAACTACTGATGGAGATGTTGAAATGGGTTCCAAAGAAAATGAAGAAGAAGTAGATCTTATGGAGAAACTATTGTGGGCTGTAAAGAAATCAATAAACTAAAGGAAAAAAATTGTAGAAGTGAGATCCAAAGAAAGAAAATCAAAAGATTTGAAGATTGCAGAAAAGATGATTGTTGATATGGAGACTTAGGCAGAAGAAGTTCTGATAGAAAATTTACTATCAAGAGACAAAGATTGTGAGAAGCTTGAAGTAGAAGTTGTGGCAAACAAAAAGGAACTTGAGAAAGTAAGCAATAGCTATAGTTGAAGTTCATTAAAAGTATTGAAACCCTAAATAAGATATTAGAAAGTCAGAAAGCTTCACATGGAAAAACTGGAGTAGGTTTTGATGATCAGAAGAGGAAGGTGACAAAATAGTTAGAAAAGACTACTAAGGCGAGTTCAAAAGTGACTGGTTCTGAAATTTCAAAGTCAAAAAGTACCATGACAAGTGATGGAAGTATGACTCATAATGAAGGCTTTATTCAAGTACAGAAAAAAAGATCCAGAAGACAAGGATACAATACCAAGTCAAATTTTCTTTCTTTGGTTATTGTTTTAATTGCCATAATTATGGACATAAGGTTGTGGATTGTAGAAGAGCCCTGGTAAGAAAAATAAATATTTTCAATAATAATTCTTTTGCACCTCTGTACATTTTTAATGTCATTTGTTTCAAGTGCAACAATTTTTGACACAATGTAAGTAGCTACAAAAGTAATTTTGGAAGAAGGTGCTTGAAGAGAAGAAGTCTAAGAAGTCTATGATTGCTTAAAATATACTACATGCTTGGAAGGAGAAGAACTTGTGGATTATTGACAATGGTTGCTCTAGTCATACGACTAGAGATAAAAGTAAGTTCATGAATTTCAAGAAATTTGAAGGTGGTTTCGTAACCCTTGGAAACAATTCAATTGCCAAATTTTTTGGTAAGGGTACTTTAAGTCTTGATGGTGGTAAAACAAAGACACGTGATGTTTTGTATGTTGAAGGCTTATAATTTTTTGAGTTTCATTCAAATGTGTGATAAAGGATACAAGTTATCTTTTAGTGTTGAAGGTTGTGGAATCAAATAATCAAGTATCGATGAGTTGATTGTGGAAGGAAGTAGGACAATCAGTGATATTTATCATCTCAGTGAGTTGAAGGGACATAGTTGTCTCATTGTGCAAAATCATGAAATTTGGCTTTGGCATAGAAGGTTAGGACACATGGATTTTGATCATATTGTAAAGATTATTTCAAAAGGGTTGGTCTGGGATATGTTAAAAATCAAGAAACCTCAATCAACTAGTTGCAAGCCATGTCATGAAGGGAAGCAAACAAGAAGAAAATATCGTACTAAGGAGTATTCCACATCAAAACCATTAGATATGGTGCATACGGATTTGTGCAGAATAATGAGGACTAAGAGTCCACAAGGAAACAAGTATTTTATGTTGTTGTTTAATGATTATACTAGGATGACTTGGATGACATTTCTAAAAGAGAAGTCAGAGGCTTTTGAAAAGTTTAAGGCATTCAAGGAATTGGTAGAAAATGAAACCAAAAGGACAATAAAAGTCTTGAGATTAGATAGAGGTGGAGAATTTATTGTTGAGAAGTATGATAGATTTTGTGAAGTGCATGGGATCCAGAGGCAATTATCTGCCTCTAGAACTCTGCAACAAAATGGAGTTGCAGAAAGAAAGAACCAAACTGTACAAGAGGTGGCAAGGACTATGATATGCTAAGAAAATCTACTGGATGTGTATTGGAGAGAAGCTACATAGACAATTGTGTATATTATGAACAAATTTCAGGTCAAGTGTAAGATAAAGAAGGTTCCATATGAGCTATAGAGAGGAAGATCGACATCACTAAACCACCTCAAAATATTTGGAAGCAAGTTCTACATCAAGAGAGATGAAGAGAATTTGGGTAAGTGGTTCAAGATCAGATGAAGGCATTTTTCTTGGTTACTCTTTAATAAGAAAATCTTACAGGTGTTATAACAAAAGATTGAAGATGATAGTTGAATGTGCAAATGGGAAGGTTGATGAAACTATTCAATATACTACTATTTCAAAAGTAGAAGATGATGAAGAATCAATTCATAGCAATATTGAAGACTCAGAAGAAGTTGTTCTAAAAACTCCAATAAAGTATGTTCAAAGAAATCACTCTACAGATCATATCATAGGTGATCAAGATAGTGGGGTTCAAACCTGAAAGAGGCTGAAAAGTTCTAGTGAACAAGTACATTTTACTTTACTGTCAAAGATAGAACCTAAGACATACAAAGAAACAAGTGAAGAACAAGGATGGATAGAAGCTATGGAGGAAGAACTAAATCAGATCATGAAGAATGAAACTTGTGAACTTGTCCCAAGACCTAAAAACAAGAATGTGATTGGAACAAAGTGGGCATTTAGAAACAAGCTAAATGAAGAAGGTGAAGTGATTCAAAACAAAGAAAGACTTGTGTTGCAAGGATGAAGCTGTTGTCATTGATGTCAACCGGTTAATTGGTTTTCAACTGGTTGTTGTTGTCATTGATGTCATGGAAATAGGTTATTGGTTATATGTCGAGGATATTGAGAAAATTGTAATAGAGAAAGTGTGCAGGAATTCTATGTGTGCTCTGGGTTTTGCTCTGGGATGTGCTCTTATGTTGGTATTATTTTGAAGTGTTTTTCATGTTTGTTGATGGTTGCTATATCCAGAATTTGGGCTTATGGATCATCGTACAGTGCGAGATATCTTCACTAGTATGCGTACTATGCTTTTCTGTATATCTGGCTGTGGTTTGGAAGAAATATAGTTGCTTTAGATATCTTTGTATTCTTGTTTTAGGACTTGCAATTCTAAGAGTAAGCTGATATGATCATGTTCAAGTTAAGTTTGTTATTCAAAAAGATTGGATCATGTTAAGGTTGTGTGTGCTTAATTGTTTTATGTGTTTTACACAGGTATTGGCTGACCTTGTGTTAAACACTACTTACAGAGTTCATGGAAGTGTGTTGAGTTGTGTTGGGACTTATTTAGGTCATCTTTAAGTTTATTTTTGGGTCAGACTCATTCTAATTCCACTGTAGAATGTCTTGGCATCGACCAAATTTGAATTTGTAAATATAAATGGTGTGTGGTCAACCTTGGATGAGTTTCAAGGTTGAAGATGGTTTAAATATAAGTTGAGATGTTTGTGAAGAAGGATACAAGCAAGATAGATGTGAGATATATGTGAAATAGTGTGTGTGTGTGTGAAGTGAGTTTGAGTAGATCAGAGTGAAATTAAATTGGTGAGTTTTCAGAGGCAGTGAGCTGAAGGTGTACTCTATCATTCAAGCATGTTTGCAAGTGTGTGAGAAAATAGTGGTGGTAATATTTGTTGCATTGAGATTTTTATATCTCTGTAACAAATCTCTTCTATCTTCTTTGTAATTTTGTGGCAGTGAGCCCTCTGGGTGGTTAACCCTCATTGGACAGTAAGCCCTGATTTGAACAAGTCTTGTTTTGGTAGTGATTTTTCTTCTTTCAGTTTATGCTTTTACACTTGATGATTAATAACATTAGTAGAGTAAAGGATTTGTGAATGGTAATAGATCTAACCTCTAGTGGAATTTTTAAAGGTTAAAATTGTTACAACTGATTCACCCCCCCTCTTAGTTATCTGTTCAACAATTGGTGTCAGAGCTTGGTTCCTTGGAGAAGAGCTTAACCACTTAAGGAAGGTTTGGGATGGCAAGCAAAATCACTATTGAGTGTCCTAGGTTTGATGGGACTGACTATGCTTTCTGGAAGACAAAGATGGAAGGATATCTAGAATACTGTGGATATGATGTTGAGAAAGCTTATAAGATTGCATATACTGCTTTTGCTAATGGTTTGAGTATAGCTAATGAGATCAAGGAACATGAAGCAAAAATAAGGAGAAGTTCATTATGAAGAATAGTCTTTTACATTCTGAATTAATTAAAGTTGTAAATTTGAAGATTGCTAAAGAGGTTTGGGATGCATTGGAAAAGATTCATGAAGAAGATGAAAAGGTCAAAGAAGCAAAGTTGCAAAATTTAGAGGCACAATTTGAGATCCTACAAATGTCTGAAGATGAGAACATTAAATCCTATGTACAGAGAGTGAATGAGCTACTAGGTGGAATGCAAGGACTTGGTGCAATAGTGGATGAATCCAGGATAGTAATGAAGATTCTCAGAACTCTCCCTAATGCATATAGTGAAAAGGTATCTACTATTGAGGAATTTTTAGATTATAAGACCTATGCTAAAGATTAGTTGTTGGGTACTCTAACATCATTTGAAATGAGAAATCCTAGCTTGAGAAATGGATCGAAGACAAAAATTGCTTTCAGGGCTACAAGAGCTAAAGATCTGGATGAAGATAACTTTGATGAAGTGGAAGCTAACTTTGTAAGAAGAATGAAAAAGGGCTTTGGTAAGTATCAATATAAGCTACCTTTCAAATGTTTTAGTTGTGGAGGAATAGGTCATTATACTTCAAGATGCCTGGAAAGAGCTAAGAAGAATAAACATAGAGAAGGACAAGATAACAAAGGAAAAATGATCAAAAGAGCATATTATGTGAATGAAGATGTTGGTATTTTTGTTGAAGAATTCGATTATGGAGATTTTGATGGTAATGAATGCTTGTTCTTGGCTATAAAATATGAATCTACTCCTTCTAATACTGAAAAGAAAGTGAAGGAAAGTGCTCTAGAGAAAGTTGAAGATACTATAGTCTCTACTCTTTATGCTAAACAATAAAAGAACTGTTGGCTTGTTGATAGTGGCTATTCACATCACATGACTGGTGATAAGAGTAATTTTGTTAGACTTGAAAAACACGATGGAGACTTAGTTAAGTTTGGAGATGATATTGGTGCTAATATTTGTGGGATAGGTTTAGTAAGTTTTGATGGCAAGCATAATACTGACAATTTCTACCGTGTTAAGGGTTTAAGGCATAATCTCTTGAGTGTTGGACATATGTGCAGTAAAGGATATAATCTTGTGTTCAAGGATGAGAAATGTGAAATAAGGAAAGGATATGGAATAGTGATTGTTGTTGGAAAGAAGTCTGAAGGAAATATTTATCAACTTAAGGGTGTTGATGGACATTGCTTTATGTCTCAGATTAATGATAGTTGGTTATGGCACTAGATGATGTGTCACATAAATTTTGACAATATGGTGAGAATTAGTGTTGTACAAGATGTGAGATATTTACCAAGGACTACAATGTCCCCAAAGACACCTAAATATGTGCAAAAGAATCATTCAGAAGACCAAATCATTGGAGACAAGAGGAAAGGTGTATTGACAAGAAGTAGAGTTGTTCCTGCTACTGAAATAAATCTGTGTTTACTTTCTGACGTTGAACCTAAGATAGTGAGTGAAGCATGTAAAGATGAGCATTATATGAGAGAAATGGAAGAACTTATGCAAATTGAGAAAAATCAAACCTGGGAATTGGTTCCTAGACTAGAAAATAAAAACATAATTGGATCAAAATGGGTATCCAGAAACAAGTTGAATGAGAAAGGAGAAGTGGTAAAAAATAAGGCAAGTCTTGTGCCTAAGGGTTACTCACAAGTAGAAGGTATATATTTTCAAGAGACCTTTGCTCCGGTGGCAAGAATTGAAGCTATCAAAATGTTTTTGGCATTTGCTACTCATAAGGATTTTAAAGTTTATCAGATGGATGTAAGCTCTACATTTTTGAACGGTGAGTTCGAAGAAGAAGTTTACATGGAACAATTGGAAGGATTTTAGTTTCTAGATCAACCAAACATGGTCTGCAGATTAAAGAAGGCTTTGTATGGATTGAATCAAGCTCTTAGAGCTTGGTATGCAAGGTTGGATAGATATTTGATTTAGCAAGGTTTCAATAAAGGTACAACAAATAAAAATATTTATTTCAAAATTGAAAATGAAAAAATCTTGATAGTAGTTGTATATGTTGATGATATTATCTTTGGAGGAAATGAAACAATGTGCAAAATGTTTGTTGAAGAAATGCAAAAAGAGTTTGAGATGTCTATGTTTGGTGAGATGAATTTCTTTCTTGGGCTACAAATCAATCAAACAGAAAAAGGGATTTTTATTTCACAATTGAAGTATATAAAATAAATGTTGAAGAAGTTTGGGTTGGATGGTTAGAAATTGGTATGCACTCCTATGGTGACTAGTTGCAAATTGAGTAAAGATTATGATTCATCGAAGGCTAATGAGAGAAAATATAGATCTATGATTGGAGGACTATGTTATTTAATTGATACTAGATCGAATATCATGCATGCAGTTTGTCTTGTGGCTAGTTCAAGAAGAACCTAAAGAAACACATGTTGCTATTAAGAGTATATTCAGATATTTGAATTGAACTCCAGATTAAGGCTTGTGGTATCCTAGGGATATTTATTTTACACTAAGTTCTTATACAAATGTAGATTAGGTAGGTTATGTTGTTGAAAGGAAGAGTACAAGTGGTGTTGCATTCTTTCATGGTTGTAGATTGGTGTCATGGTTAAGTAAAAAGCAAGATTCAGTTTCCTTATCCACTATAGAGGTTGAGTATGTTGCTACAACATCTTGTTGCAAACAAGTTTTATGGATGAGATAGGCATTGAAGGATATCAGAGTAATGTATGATGATCCAATTTCTATCTTCTACAATAATACAAGTGCAATTAACATTTCAAAAAATCATGTGATGCACTCAAGGACAAAGCACATATAAATAAGGTATCACTTTTTGAGAGAGAAGGTTGTGGAGAATGAAGTAAAGCTTTAGTATTTACCAACAAAGGATTAGGTTGCTAACATATTTACTAAGGCTCTTCCTAAAGATACTTTTGAGTATCTCTAGGAGAAGTTAGGGGTCATTGCCCCTCCTTTCTTGAACTAAATACGTATGAAGATGCATCAGTCCAGTATGTCTATGGATCTATCTTCTTTTTGGATTTATGTTTGATGGCTACCTCTCATGGGGAGTAGGTAGTGTCACGTGTTGTCATTGAGGAATTGTTTGGGTGTACTCTTAAGGGGTAGAATTTTGTACTAGTAATGTTCTTAATTTCAAAGGGGAAAACAATGTAAAATATCTTTTTCCTTTTCCATTGATGTCAAAGGGGGAGAAAGTATCATGTGAAAAAGTAAGGGTGGGAAATCATTCTTGGAGATTGATGGTTCAAATTTGTTGTGTTGTCTTTGATGGTTTTTCACATCATGTGTTTCCATCAATGACAAATGGGGAGATTGTTGCAAGTATGAAGGTTTTTTCATTAATGGAAATTTGTTAATTGGTTGTCAACTGGTTGTTGTTGTCATTGATGTCATGGAAACAGGTTATTGGTTGTATATGTTAATGATATTGAGAAAATTATAATAGAGAAAGTGTGTAGGTATTCTATGTGTTCTCTGGGTTTTGCTTTGAGATGTGCTCTTATGTTGGTACGATTTTGAAGTGTTGTTCATGTTTGTTGATAGTTGCTATATCCAGAATTTGGTCTTATGGATCATCGTACAGTGTGAGATATCTTCACCAATATGCGTACTATGCTTTTCTATATATTTGGCTGTGGTTTGGGAGAAATGTAGTTGCTCTGAATTTCTTCGTATTCTAGTTTCAAGACTTGTAGTTCTAAGAGTAAGCTGATATGATCATGTTCAAGTTAAGTTTGTTATCCAAAAATATTGGATTGTGTTAAGGTTGTGTGTGCTTAATTGTTTTATGTGTTTTACACGGGTATTGGCTGACCTTGTGTTAAACACTATTTATGAAGTTCATGGAAGTATGTTAAGGCATGTTACGACTTATTTAGGTCCTCATTAATTCTGTGTTTGGGCTGCCCTTATTCTAATTCCACCGTAGAATGTCTTGGCACCAACCTAATTTGAATTTGTAAATATAAATGGTGTGTGGCCGACCTTGGATGAGTTTCAAGGTTGGAGACAATATAAATATAAGTTGAGATGTTTGTGAAGAAGGATGCAAGCAAGATAGATGTGAGATAGATGCAAAATAGTGTGTGTGTGTGAAGTGAGTTTGAACAAGTCAGAGCGAAATTCAATTGGCGAGTTTCTGAAGGTAGTGAGTTGAAGGTGTACTCTATCATTCAAGCATGTTTGCAAGTGTGTGAGCGAACTGTGGTGGAAATATTCATTGCATTGAGATTGTTTTCTCTTTGTAACAAATCTCTTCTATCTTATTTGTGATTCTATGGCAGTGAGCCCTCTAGGTGGTTAACCTTCATTGGATAGTGAGTCCCGTTTTGGACAGTAAGTCCTGATTTGGATAGGTAAGTCATATTTTGGAAATGAGCCTTTTGGGAAGTGAGCCTTTGTATTCAGTTCTAGAATTATTCATATTGTGAGCTAATCCTCACCATGGTTTTTTCCTTATTGTGTTTTCTACATAAATCTGTTGTTATTGTGTGTATGGTTTTGCTTCTTTCAATTTTTGCTTTTACACTTAATGATTAATCACATTAGCAGAGTAAAGTATTTGTGAATGGTAATTGATCTAACCTCTAGTGGAAGTTTTAAAGGTTAAAATTGCTACAACTGATTCACCCCCCCTTAGTTGTCTTGTTCAACAACTTGTGTGTAAAGGGTATGCTCAAGTTGAAGGTATTGAATTTGAGGAAACATTTGCTCCAGTAGCTAGATTGGAAGCGATAAGGATGTTCTTAGCTCTCTCAGTTTTCAAGAATTTCAATGTGTATCAAATGGATGTGAAGTCGGAATTCTTGAATGGATGGCTTGGAGAAGAAGTTTATATTGAAAAACTTGAAGGATTTCAATGTACTAACAATCTGGATTATGTTTTCATATTAAAGAAGGCTTTGTATGGTATCAAGCAAGCTCCTAGAGCTTGGTATTCAAGGTTGGATGGATACCTACAACAACAAGTATTTTGGAGAGGTTGTGCATACAATAAGTTATACATAAAAATAGAAGGAGAAAAAATGATAATAGTTGTGGTTTATGTTGATGACATCATTTTTGGAGGTAGCAATGAAGAAATGTGCAATAAATTTTAGAAGGCTATGCAAAATGAATTTGAGATGTCTATGTTAGGATAATTATCTTTTTTCTTGGGGTTGTATATTATTTAATCAGACAAAGGGATTTTTATTTCACAACACAAATACATAAAGGAGATGTTAAGCAAGTTCAAAATGGAATATTGCAAACCTATTGCAACACCCATGGTTACTGGGTGTAAGTTAAGTAAAGATGATAATTCTACTCTGGCAGATCAAACTTTGTACCAGTCCATGATTAGTAGTCTTTTGTATGTGACAGCATCTAGACTAAATATTATGCAGGCAATTGGAACGGTTTCTAGATTTCAGGCCACCTAAAGAGACTCATCTTAAGGTAGTGAAAAGGATATTTAGGTATTTAAAGGCTACTATAGATTTTGGACTGTGGTATCCAAAGAGTGAAAATTTCACTTTGACTGCATATATAGATGTTGATATGGCAGGATGTGTGGATGACCAAAAGAGCACAAGCAGTGGTGTACTCTTCCTTGGAGATAGTTTGGTGTCCTATTTGAGTAAGAAGCAAGAGTAAGTTTCATTATCTACAGTAGAAGAGAATACATTGCTGCAACATCATGTTGCACTTAGGTGCTTTGGATGAAGTAGAATATGAAGGAGATGAAGATTGATTTTGAAGATCTTATCACTATTCTTTATGATAACACAAGTGCAATAAACATTTCAAAGAATTCGGTGATGCACTCAAGAATAAAACACATTGCAATCAAGTATCATTTATTGAGGGAGAAGGTTGTAGAGAAGGAAGTAAGATTGGAATATGTGAACACAAAGGAGCAAGTTGCAAATATATTCATGAAGTCACTTCCTAAGGAGACATTTGAGTTTCTCCACCAAAATTTGGGAGTTTTTGCTCTCTCCTATTGAATCAAGAGGAATTACAGGGTGAGGGGGAGCTCAGTCTCCTATCGCAAGAAGCTATGGTTCCCTTGTAGAATGTTCTCAAAGGTAGTGAAGCATGGAATCAAGGGGAGTTTATTAGGGAAATAGGTTTCTGGATAATGCAGTGTATCAATATAAGATAGGAGAGAAAAGTGTTGATCCTTTTCCATTAATGTCAAAGGGGGGATAGTGGGCTCAAAATGATGAATTGAGGAAATGCTAAATCAAGTGATCATGTAATGCCATATATTTCATAGGGGGAGTAAATTCTATAGGCAAGAAATCATTTAGACGTATTCTTTCAGGAGTGTTTGGTGGCCCCAGTATTTTTCTATTTGCCATCAATTATAAAGGGGGAGATTGTTGAACATAGGTTGTCATTGATGTCAAAGGTTTGTTATTGATAGTGGTTATCAAATGGTGTCAAGGCTGTTAGATGTGAAATTTTTAAAAAGATGAAAAAGATTGAAGTACTAGAATTTTTATTTATCTTAAGGTTTTGGAAGCATGTTGTGCATCAATGTGTAGATTTTCTAATCAATCATATCTTGTATCATGTCTTGTAAAGCGTGGCTACCTTTAGATAGTTATTGTATTTATTATACCATGTCGGGTATGCAATCAACATTAGTGTGGTTGTCCAGAAGCATATCTTTTGGGTAGAGGGATTTCTAAATATGGTTGGCATTTCTTTCAAAAATGTAGTGTTGCTTTGTGGTTTGGAAGGAGAGCGTGTCTATGCTAGCTCTATCAGTTTCTTGAGTTTTCAGAGGTGAGGTTTAGTGTGCAAGAATTTTGAAGCATCAAAAGGTTCATCAAGTTATTCAAAGTTTGAGGCATGTGTGGTAATGGCTAGTAGTGTGTGGAATTCAAATCTTGCATGTGGAGTGAGGATAGGACCTGTTTAAGGTTCTCATGATGGTGTAAGGATTCAAGTTCTCTTGGTGGAAAGAAATTTGTTTTTGGACCATTGTAGTACACATTTCATGAAATTTGAATTTAGGTCCACCCTATGTCATTTGGGTTTGTGCGGATCCCTAACTGAAATGGAAGAGTGTTAATGTAATTTCATGTATATATTTCAAATGTTAAGATGCATTATACAGTAAGTGTGACAAGAGAGTAAGTTGATATAGTAAGTTGCATCAAGTGTAATGAATGGAAGGTATGTGAGTACAAAAAAGTGTGAACAAAATAGGGAGCACCAGTATTAGAGGTTCATTCTCACTGTGAGAGAGTGTCAGTTAGGTCTCTGGTGCATATGAGAGTTAAATTTCAAATTTTCCATTATTTCTATATTTTGGTAGGACTTGTGTTCTAGTTGTTGTATTATTTTAGTAGGGATTGGTGTCTCTTTTTGGTGGGGATTGTTGTCTTTAGTAGGTTGGTGTTGGGAAAATATGTCTCAACCTTGCAAGTACATAAGGTATTGTTGATACGTCAGTGTGGGGGGGGGGGTTGCAGGGGTGGTACCCCCCTGTGGGGGTCCGGGGGGACTCATCCCCCCCGGCTGGGGGTCCGAGGGTAGTGTGCCCCGACAAGGATTTGGGGGCAGCGCCCCCAAAAGCCACATTTTATGTATATTTTATTATTGTAAATATGGACCATTTGTCATTAGGTTTCATAACTAACGACTGATATTTTGTTGGTTTGACCTACCCTAGAAGGAAACCCTAATTAATGAGGGTGTTGTATTATGGTTGTGTATTATGATGTACTATGAGAGTCTGATAGCAGTTATGTTGTCTCTGGATCTCTGAGTGGTGATACTCCCATGAGAAGCTTGCTCTACAAGTGTATTGTAATCTTTGTGATTTTTGAATAATAATTGGGTGACTTATGGAGTATGGGGTTTTCCCCACGTAAATCAATGTGTTATAGTATGCATGATATTTATGTCTATTTATGTTTAAGTTTCTATAACTGTTAAAGATTTGTAAATTTTTTGCAGTATTCTCCTCTCAAGATTAGTGTAGGAAGTTGTTTCACTACCTTAGCTTCCTTACAAGTGGTATCAAAGCTTGATCACTTTTGGTTTCAGTTGTGGGTTGTGTTTTTTGAACTAATCCATATTTGAGTGGGAGCTTGTGTAGAAGACACTTTTTGATCTTGTTGTAGGAATTTTTAGATGGCAAGTTCATCAGGGAGAATAGAGGTGGATAAATGTTTTGGAAATAATTTTGAAATGTGGAAGTTGAAGATGGATGATCTGTTGATAGATCTAGATATGTGGGATGTTGTTGATGAGAATATTTCAAGGCTTGTAGATCCTACTCAGGTTGCTCAGTATGATGTTATGGACTCTAAAGCCAAGGGTTTAATTAGATTATGCTTAGCAGAATCTGTTTTAATCAATATCCATGAAGCAACCTCTACATAGAAAATATGGAAGAAGCTTGGTGAGATGTATCAAGTCAAATCTTTAGTGAACAAGATTTTCTTGAGGAATAAATTGTATTCCTTGAGAATGGAAGAAGGTGGAAAAATTATATACCACTTGGAAGAATTCAATATGTTGGTGGCTCAGTTGGTGTCAAAATGGATGAGGAGGAAAAATGTTAGATATTTATTTTTTCTGTCTAATTCATGGGATTCTCTTGTTATGGCTATTGGGAGTACTTCTATTATATTAAAGACTAAAGATGTGGTGGGTTCTTTTCTTTTTGAAGAGATGAGGAGGAAGGTATCCATCAATGCCAAGGAAGCCCTAAATGTTTGTGGAAGACCTAAGGAAAAAGGCAAGAAGAATGAAAAGTGTGACAAATCCAAGTCCAAGGGGAGATCTAAATCTCCTAGAAAGTCTAAAGTTATTGGCTAGAACTGCGATAAGCCTGTACATGTTCATAAGGAATGCAAATAAGAAAAGAAGAAGAAAAAGAAGAAATTTGATTTTGATTTTGAGTCTGAGAAGGAAGATGGTGACACATTCATTGCAGCTTTGGCAACTCATGCAGGTAATGATGCATGGTTAATCGACTCAGGTGCATCTTTCCATATGACCTTTAATAAAGATTAGTTTTCTGAATATGAAGAATTTGATGGAGGTAAGGTGTACTTGGGTGATGATTCTTATTTAGACATTGTTGGTCATGGCAAACTTAAAATCAGTTTTCCTGACGGTAGAATAAGAAGAATTAATGGTGTGTTGCATATCCCTATATTAGCACGAAATATGTTATCTGTAAGAAAATTAATAGATGTGGGTGTGTAGGTAGTATTTTATGATGTAGGATGCAAGTTGGTTAGAGGTGCTATGGTGATTGCTTGAGGTTTCAAATATGGCACATTTTATAAGCTTGATGCATGCACTCTTGAGTGTAATAGTACTTTTGTTAAAAGCAATTATGTGGAAGAGGTGAGGGTTTCACCATCAACAAATGGCCATGGATTTTGGGTACCCAAGGGTGCTCTTTCTTCTAAATCAAACCTACCTACATAGAAAACTATGTTATAGCACCAAAGACTTGGACACATTAGAGAAAAGGGTCTAAGGACCTTGAAAAATAAAAACCTCATTGAAGCTTTTTCTGATTGTAATCTTGAATTTGATTTTTTTGAGCATTGCATTTATGGAAAACAAAACCGTGAATAGTTTTACTCGAGTTCTCATAAATCTTGTGGTGTATTGGATCTTATTCATTATGATGTGTTTGGTCCTATAGATGTTCCTTCAATTGGTAAATCCACATATTATGTTTCATTTATTGATGATTATAGTAGGACATGGGTATATTTTCTAAAGAGTAAATCTAAAGTTTTCAGTCAATTTAAAGAATTTAAAGCAATGGTTGAGTTGCAAACTAGAAAAAATAAAATGTTTGAGGACTAATAATGGTGGTGAATTTTTCTCTAATTATTTTGATAGATTTTGTAATGATTTTGGTATTCATAGACAAAAGACAACTCCATATTCTCCACAACAGAATGGAGTTACAGAAAGAATAAACAGGACGCTAATGGAGAAGGCTAGGAGTATGTTGAGTGGTGTTGGTCTAGAACAAAGGTTTTGGGATGAAGCTATTGCCACTACTTGTTACCTGATTAACAGGTCTCCTACATCAACTCTTGTTGATAAGACACCTATAGAGGCATGGTCAGGTCATAAGCCTTCATTAAGATATCTTAGAGTTTTTGGTTGCAAGACATATGCACGTGTGCCAAAGGAGAAGTGAATAAATTTGGAGAACAAGGCTATGAAATGTATCTTCATCAGATATAGTTATGGTGTGAAAGGATACAAGCTTTGGGATCTTGTTGCACAAAAGGTAATACATAGTAGAAGTGTTGTTTTTAAAGAAACTAAGCCTTCTTCTATTACATTGCAGCTAGAACAAAGTACATAGGAAGATGTGATTCAAATTCCTTCTACACCTAAAAAAGCTGAATCAAGGCCCATGGATAGACAAGAAGTTGAGGAGAGCTCATCTAGCTTTGAATCTTTAGAAGAGGAGGAATAACCTCCAACTCATCTTGTTGGTAGGTCTACAAGGTATAAACAACCACCTGAAAGGTATTCACCTAATGATTGGAGATGTATTTTTTCTTTGAATACTAACATAGATGATGTAGACACGTAAAATGTACATGCACCTGATCCTGATTTTACTAACACCAGTTCATCATGAATCATCTCTCTGTTAATCATTTAATTAAATAATCTCTATTTAATTAAATTCATCACATTTCATCTCTTAATTAAATAAGTCAATTAAGTCGTTCTCTTCTATTAATTAAATAGATCATCTTATTTAATTAATCCTATAGTCCCTCTTTTAATTAAATAATTCATTTTATTTAATTAATCTCTAAAGTCATCTCATTTAAATTAAATAAATTTATCTTTATTTGATTTAAAGCTAACACCATCCTCTTTAATTAATTAAATCAAATCTTATTTAATTAAGTCTAAAATCATTTTCCTCTCATTTTGATTTAAATTAATCCAAAAATCTAAGTCAAAATGGTCAAATCAGCTAATCCCTCATTAAATTAGTCAAATATTGATTAATTTAATCCTAATCACTCCAATCCTTTAGATTTTGCAACTTGCACAATTAAATCATTAATTTGATTTAATAATTCCTTATTTACTTCCAAAATGGCATCAAAAAGGGAATATTCCTCCAAGTTTGAAAATATCCCCCAAAAAGGACTTGTCCTCCAACTTGGCATTTACGAGCTCTTACATGTCTCTTACATGTCTCTTACGCAAGTCAACTTGGCATTAACTCTCTTCTTTCATCCCCACTAAACATGTCAGGGTGTGTGCAAGAAGTTAAGTCCACTTTTTGGCCAAAAA
The DNA here is from genome assembly GCA_007258455.2 of Sequoia sempervirens. Lineage (NCBI taxonomy): Eukaryota > Viridiplantae > Streptophyta > Pinopsida > Cupressales > Cupressaceae > Sequoia > Sequoia sempervirens. The sequence continues at coordinate 103,726 of VDFB02279890.1, read as the reverse complement.
GTGAGTGTTTTTCCTGATTTTCAGAATTTGACACATTTGACCTTAAAATTTGAAGCACTTAGATATGAAATCTTTAAAAAAGTCATTAATCATATTATGTAGTGCTCAGAGTCTAGTTTCCAAATATGTAATTTATTTCAATACCCAAATTGTATAAATTGAGTTTTAATAGGAATTTCTAAAAACCACTGTTTAAAAGTCATTTTTTTTTACCATACCATGCATGTGTACTATAACGCTCGTCGTGCAAACCCCAAAGGACAAACATTGAAAACATTTTTTTTAAAACAATACAAAGTAAACATGCAACTAAACATTAAAACATATTTACATTGCACATTATCATCATAACGTCAAGTCCTCTGGGGCACACGAGGTCACATCGCATGTAACAATCTCATAATGAAAATGATAAAAGATAAAGCTAAATAACTTATCTAAATTTACATCCATCATAACATTACACTAACCATTTACAGATGTACATCCATGTAACCATAAGTAAAAGTATAATTACATCACGTGATACAACTATAATAATTCTTATAAAATGAATGGTTACAAAAGTTCATATACAATACATCGTCGTTTAATACATTACATGATCAATAATGAATACAATTAAATCTCCCATACATATGGGATAAATATATAGTACAATTAATGTCTGAATTACAAAATGAACAACTGGTACAAGCTCCAACTAAAGAATGCTGAGAAGAACGAACGTTGATGGGGAACCCCAAGGGGTGCGGAGTATGTTTCACCCAACCATGTGTGTTATAACTAACCCACCCCCCGTGATCAAAGGTGACAATGAAGTAACCATGACCATGAAAGCCATAAGACTAACTCAAATAAGAATAACATGGTACAATAACTCCAAAGGCAATATCAACGAATGCACAAATAATAAACGACAATAACAAGGATCCACTCATAAAAGCCAAAGAGCCATACAACATATCATAAATAATCCAAGGCAATATCCATTAACCAAGTAACCAAAGAAACAATCATAAAACATTTCTAAATGTATATGAAACAACAATCAGAACACAATTCCAGAGGCAACCAAGAAACAAGGCATAAGGGTATCTAGTGGAGAGTGTCATCGCATAGCCTACATGGGTTATCCTGGCCCTTCCTCTAACATGGGGCGTCGATCCCCATCTATGGTTATCCTGGCCCTTCCTCCTACTTGAGGCGCCGTCCCCATAGGGTGACTCATGCAGAGCCGTTAACCTCTCCTGAGGATGAGGTTATGACTTTGCCGACCATGGCCTTCTCAGCCTACCATTAGTTTGCGATAGCCCTATTGCATAGACGAGGTATCCAAGTTTATCTTATATGTTTTTACTACCCATCCCCCTAAGTTCTATTATTAGGTTTTCACTTGTTAATCTACTCTTACATGGGTTATCCTGAGCCCTTCCTTTTTTTGAGGCGTCGGCCCCCACGAAGAGCCACTCTCCCTGAGACCCCAAACATAACAAAATCAAGCAAGGGTTGTACCATAAGGAACAAAGCATATATCTCAACCAAAGACATGCGAGGCATTACCCATCTCGCAAAAACACATAATAAAAATTTCAACAAACTCGTACAACCCTTCCAAAATAATAATACTAATATCTTGCAACATCAAGAGCACATAAAACGAAGGTAACATCCAACAATATAAACATGCCTCTGGAAATATAAGGATCACAACATCCAACATTGGGTTCTTAAAATCAACAGGGTTCCCACATCGTAAGAAAAGCCCAAAACAATAATAAAATGGTAATAACAAAATCTTACGATCTTTTAACTCGAACTACCATTTAATATATGTACATTGTTTTCGCAACTCCAAATACAACATCAAGGATTACAAAGGACATAAACGACAACTTCTATGAGTCAACATAATAAACATAAAGCCATAAATCTTATCACAAACAAACCAAAACCATAATCCAAAGAAACTCACAATACTTTAAACTCAGAATCCATAACAATATTATGCAACATTAAACAATTCGTTTATTCCATTTACTAACCTTCATTTCCCTTAGAATAATTTTAAATTACAAATAAAAAATTACTCTTGCAAATATAAATAATCTTGCCCTTTTAATTAACCAATGCCATTAAAATTCCTAATTTTCACATTCATAGAAAAGAATTCAGTATATCGTTTACAAATATATATATAAATATTTATATATATATATAAATATTTATATATATATATAAATATTTATATATATATATAAATATATACACGTATACATATAACAACATATATACATATATATATATAATATTTATACATATAATATCAATACATATTATATATATATATATATATATATATATATAAATTAAAACTTAAAAAAAAATGAAAATAAAATAAACCTTTAAATATAAATAATCTTGCCCTTTTAATTAACCAATGCCATTAAAATTCCTAATTTTCACATTCATAGAAAATAATTTAGTATATCTTTTACAAATATATATACACACACACACACACACACACACACACACATATATATATATAAATATATACACATATACATATAACAACATATATACATATATATATATATATATATATATAATATTTATACATATAATATCAATACATATTATATATATATAAATCAAAACTTAAAAAAAATGAAAATAAAATAAACCTTTAAAAGAAAAGAACTGGTGGTATAAAGAGCCGTGTGGCCAGCGCAGTCCGCAGTCGTCGGCTGCAAGGATTGCACACAACAGTCTATGAAGATTGTTGCGCACAATAGTCTTTATGACTGTCACGCACAACAGTCTCTAAGATTGCTGTGGGCAGTCATTAAGACTGCGGCCGGGGTACGGGGGGTAAGGCCATCGTCGTCCCTCCCCAACACATTCAATTTAATTTAATTTTTTTAATAAAAGGCCCTTCACAGTACTCAAGGGCGCCGATAGAAGTACGGTCAGCTCGAAATTTTGATTTAAAAAACATAGTTTCATAATAAATATAAATGCAATAATATATATATACGTTCGTACGATAGTATATATATATATATATATATATATATATATATATATATATATATAATCATATAAAATTATCTAGAGGAAATAATTTCTTACAATTATCAACACAATATATACTTATATATATATATATATAGGTAAATATTACAAATCCATTTTAATAAAAAGATTGATCTTTTCCACAACATAATGATAAAGAAATTGGACATTTTCAAACAAAATTCGACAGCATTTCCTTCTATTTGTTTGCAACCCAGAACATTTCTAAAACTTCAGAAGAATTTTCTTTCATAGAAAGCCTATTTATTTATTTATTTCAATTTTACTTTTAAAAGTGAAAGCTAGAGAAATGAGAAAATGGAACCTGGAGTCCTGCACTGTTGGAAATCTGATGACGCTTTGCTTGATCTAGATAGCCTTTCGAATAACTCTTGTTCCTTCCTTCAGAACTTCTTCTCCCGATTTCCTTACTCAGATTTCTAATCTAATATTCAATTCAAAAGAACCTCCCCAGTACAATGAAAGAAAATGAAACAATTCCCCAGAAAACTCCAGAAGATACAATATTTCAAAACTATTATTTTTGTGCAACTTCTGTCAAAATTTTCCCGTGAATGAAAAACTCCCAAATTTGCTATTAAATAAAAAACTATATCTCTTCTTTTTCAAAAGCTATAAAAATCCAAATTAAAATAAATTTTCTAATTTTTAATTCCAGCTTTTCCAGCCAAACTCAACACTCATTGGTCCTTTTTATCTTATCTTTTCTTTTATTGATTTTTTTCCCATTTAACAATACTTTTTGTTTTAATTTTGATTTTGCAAGCTTTACTTGCAATTCACACAATTTGATTTATTTAATTAATTTATTTCATAATTATCCTCAACATGCACATTTAATTAAATTATCAAAATACTAAATTTTAAATAATTTAATTTACACTTTTTAAATAAATTACATGACTTTTAAAATAAGACTTTTATATTTTAATACAAATTATTCCAACACTATTATAAACATTTGTTAACATCATTTAATTAAATAAATAACATCATACAAACACTAACGTAAAATAAATACCAAAATACACACACAAATTACTATAATAAATTGTAGAAATGACAAAAACAAAGATGCACAGTACCACTCAATTAGGACGGTTTGACAAACATGGGACGGGGTGACTTCCTTGTCATCTCTGTTTCAACATCATGCCCGTTGGGTTATTTGATGCTCGCCCTGTCCTGCTGAAGCAGGTGGAATCGAGACTCTGTACCTACAATTCCTGCATCCAAACAAGATCTTGTACATGTATATATATATATATATATATATATATATATATATATATATATATATATATATATATATATATATATATATATATATATATATATATATATATATATATATAATCAAAGCATCACATTGTGAGAAGGAATTACAGCGTAGCAGGGCACTCGAATGAGTGGTGCTACACTGTCCTCTCACCAAAATATACTAACAATTACAATATCAAATATGAAATAATATTTCTAAACTAATTGATCACATTATAAACTGATTACTAATCCACTGCATCATAATATATTACTAAAATCAAATTAACATCACCAAACCATAATGTCATATGAAATATCCATGTCCTCAAATGAAGTAGCATAATCACCAAACCAAACAATAAATAGTACTATCATAGTCTCAAAGTATCAAACAAAAGCATAGAAAAATAACAAGTCCAACAACAAAATGAGGGGTATTACATCCTCCCCCCCATGAATTCGGCTTACTCTTGGAAGCCAGTAAAACAAGTAAGGGTAGGATTCCCTGATACAGGAGGCATCCTCCCATGTCGCTGAAGTCTCATCATTGGGATCCCATTGGACCCGCACCTGCTCAATATCCCTGCCTCTAAGAGCGAGTCTCTTGTGTTGCAGCACGACCATGGGATCTAGAGCTAGCTGCCCATCCTCGACTTGTAGATCCTTCCAATCAAGTATGTGAGTAACATCAGGATAATATGGTCTAAAGACTGAAACATGAAAAACATCGTGAATCCGTGACACACTGGGTGGCAAGGCCAGGCAATAGGAAACAAGACCAATACGTTCTAACACCTCAAATGGCCCTACAAAATGGGGCGCAAGCTTAGAACCCTTTCCATAACGAATAGGGCTCTTCCGTGGATGAACTCTAAGAAACACTCGGTCTCCAATTGCAAATTGCCGATCAACTCTATGTGCATCAACAAACTTCTTCTGCCTGTTTTGAGCCGCTACAAGATGCTCTTGGATGCGAGCTACCTGTTGCTCCATATCATGAAGCATTTCTGGTCCAAGAAGAACCCTGTCCTCTAATAGATCCCAACTCAAAGGGGTACGACAAGGACGACCGTACAAATCCTGAAATGGAGCCATGCCAATCAAACTATGATAACCATTGTTATAGGAAAACTTGACCAAGTATAGATAATCTTCCAAATGAGATTTTTGGTCCATGACATACATGCAGAGCATATCCTCAAGCACCTGATTGATTCTCTCAGTCTAATCATTTGTCTCAGGATGGTATGCAAAACTAAAATTCAGCTTAGTCCCTAAGGACCGTTGAAAAGATGTCCATAACGCGGATGTGAATACTAGATCTCTGTCAGAAATGATCCTTCGCAGTATCCCATGCAATCAAAAAATGTCTTCCATGAACACCTTAGCCACCACAGAAGCAGTGTAGGAAGATTAGATAGGAGAGAAATGGCTACCTTGGTCAACCTGTCAACAGTGATCATGATAGCATCGTGCTGCTTGGAAGACATAGGCAAGCCGACAATAAAATTCATAGAGATAATGTCCCACTTCCACTCTGGAACAAGATGAGGCTGTAACAATCCTACCAGATGATGATGCTCAGCCTTAACCCTCTGACATTCTAGACACCTAGCCACAAAATCAGCGATGTCACGCTTCAATCCTGCCCAAAAATATAGTGTGTAGATCAACATACATTTTCCTAATTCTAGGATGTGTCGAATAAGGAGCTCGATGAGCTTCAATCAAGATTAGGGTGCAAAGACCCTCTGCAGGAGATACAAAAATTTGGCCTGCATAACACAAAACACCATCCGAGTCTAAAGAGTATCCAACAAATTTTCCCTCCAATGCTCTACCCGACTCAATCTTAGATTTCATCGCTTGATACCAATTATCTGAAGGTAGAGTTGCGAGGATTTGACTCCTCAAATCAACCTCAAGAGCCACAACAAAAATCTCATGCTTGCGTCGACTCAATGCATCTGCCACCACATTCTCTTTGCCTTGAATATACTTCACTTCAAAATCATATTCACACAAGAATTCCATCCACCTTCTCCGCCTTGCATTCAGGTTCGGCTGCATGAAGATATATTGCAGACTATGGTGATCTGTATGCAACTCGAACCGATGCCCAAGGAGAAAGTGTCACCACCTTACCAAGGCATGCACAACTGTGACCAAATCCAAATCATGTGTGGGGTAGTTTAGTTCATGATCCTTAAGTTTCTGTGATTCATAAGCAATCACTCGCCCTTCTTGCATCAACACGACCCCTAAACCTTCCAGAGAAGCATCCGTACAAACAACAAAGTCACCTGTAGGATCTGGTACTACTAAGATTGGAGCACTAGTCAAATTTTCCTTAAGGATTTGGAAAGCTAACTGACATTGATCAGACCAAAGAAATTTATTTCCCTTCCTCTGGAGAGAAGTGATAAGATGTGCCATCCTTGAAAAGCCTTGGATGAACCGTCGATAATAGCCTGCAAGTCCCATGAAGCTGCAAATTTCTGAGACATTTGTGGGTGTGGGCCAATCCACAATGGCCTAAATCTTTGTAGGATCAACTAAAATTCCCTCACCTGAAATCACATGGCCCAAATATTGAACTTCAATCTTATAAAAGTCACACTTGTTTTAGATGTTCCTCATGTTCCTCCATAGACCTGGAATAAATTAGTATGTCATCAAGAAACAAAAGGATGAATCTATCCAATTACGTTCAGAACACTCCATTCATTAAGCTCATGAAGACTGAAGGTGCATTCGTTAACTCAAATGACATCACAGTGAACTCGTAATGTCCGTATCAAGTACAAACTATTGTTTTATGAATATCTGCATCTGCAATCCGCAACTGATGATATCCCAATTTAAGATCAATCTTAGAAAACACCTTCACCCCTTTTATCTGATTGAAAAGATTGTCAATTATGGGCAAGGGATATCGGTTCATCACCGTAACTTTGTTCAACTGTCTGTAATCAATACACAAGTGAAGAGAGCCATCCTTCTTCTTTACGAATATCACAGGTCCTCCCCAAGGGGAAACACTCAGGCGGATAAACCCCTTAGCCAACAACTCTTCCAATTGTAGACGAAGTTCCTGAAGTTCCTGCATTGTCATTCAATATGGAGCTCGAGATATCATCTCAGCTCTAGGTACCAGATCAATCCTGAAATCTATATCCCGTTTTGGCGGCATACTAGGTATCTCTTCCAGAAACACATAAGAAAACTCCTTAAGGAGAGGGTAATCATCCAATGACACCCTTCGACTATCCTCTGACTCCAGATCACTCATAGATACTACAAAAAGCTGACAACCCTGTCAGAAGTATCTTTTAAGCTGCATGGCAGAGATCATTCGCAATGAAATGGGCCTTTGAATACCCACAATATCCACCTCCTTTTTGGAATCATCAATGCACCGCACTGCTTTATGGAGACAGTCAATCATAGCATGGTGTGCACTCAACTAGTCCATGCCCAAGATGACATCATATGAGCCAAGTGGTAGGATTCTGAGGTTTACTTTAGTTGAAAATGCCCCTATACTCAAACTACAATCCTGCACAAGCTTCTCTACAACAAGCTTTGAACCTAAGGCCAATTCAACCTGCCATTTAACGCCTTGACTAGTTGCCATCAATCTACATCACTCAACTACTGTTGGAGATGTAAAAGAATCAGATGCACCAGAATCAAAGAGTATAGAAATGCTAGTGTTATGCAACACACCTGATGTTTCAATGACGGTGCTTTGGTGGTCTGCATGTCGATTATCCACTATAGCAAAGACACAATGAGATCTCCCTGCATCGCCTACTGTCGGCTCTGATCCAGTTGGTCTCTGATTAAATCCTGAGGTGCTCTTCTGAGGACACAATCTAGCGATATGCCCTTGCTGCCCACATGAGTAGCATCTAGTACCTCTGCCAAATCATCTGCCCCCTGATGGAGCATTTGACTGCTAAAAGCTCCATCGACTCGGTGCTGACGATGCAAGATGCACATAACGCTCCTGACAAGCTTGGTTCTTGTTCCAATCTCTACGAAACTGAGAATTGCCACCCTGTTGAGATTGAAAGTTCTTATTCTTCGGTTGCGACTGCTGCTGATACTGCTGCTGCTGCTGACCCCCTTTAAGGGGTGGGTATCTGTTCCTAGAAGATCCTGGACCCTGTGACTGACCTCCATGAGTGTTAAAACCAGGTGTAGGCGCACTACCAATATGTACTCCAATGTGACCACCCAAGGCCATGGCCAAATTATCCTCTACCAAACGATCCTTTTCAACCGCCATTTCCATCATCTTCGGTTTGAAGACTCGCACACCACCACTAATGTAGGAATTTAAGCCCCAAACATATTTCCATCAAATCTTCAGTTTCAACGTGGGTTCTGAGCATGAGGAACAACAGAGTCTTCAAAACAATATTTCAAGTGGTCAGAACGAACGTTGATGGGGAACCCCAAGGGGTGTGGAACACGTTCCACCCAACCACGTGGGTTATAACTAACCCACCCCCTGTGCTCAAAGGTGACCATGAAGTAACCACGACCATGAAATCCATAAGACTAACTCAAATAAGAATAACATGGTACAATAACTCCAAAGGCAATATCAACGAATGCACAAATAATAAATGACAATAACAAGGATCCACTCATAAAAGCCAAAGAGCCATACAACATATCATAAATAATCCAAGGCAATATCCATTAACCAAGTAACCAAAGAAACAATCATAAAACATTTCTAAATGAATCTGAAACAATAATCAGAACACAATTCCAGAGGCAACCAAGAAACAAGGCATAAGGGTATGTAGTGGAGAGTGTCACCGCATAGCCTACATGGGTTATCTTGGCCCTTCCTCTAACATGAGGCACTGACCCCCATCTATGGTTATCCTGGCCCTTCCTCCTACTTGAGGTGTCGGCCCCATAGGGTGACTCTTGCAAAGCCGTTAACTTCTCCTGAGGACGAGGTTACGAATTTGCCGACCACGACCTTCTCAGCCTACCATTAGTCTGCGATAGCCCTAATGCATAGATGAGGTATCCAAGTTTATCTTATATGTTTTTACTACCCATCCCCCTAAGTTCTATTATTAGGTTTTCACTTGTTAATATACTCTTACGTGGGTTATCCTGAGCCCTTCCTCTTTTTGAGGCATCGGCCCCCACGAAGAGCCACTCTCCCTGAGACCCCAAATATAACAAAATCAAGCAAGGGTTGTACCATAAGGAACAAAGCATATATCTCAACCAAAGACATGCGAGGCATTACCCATCTCGCAAAAACACATAATAAAAATTTCAACAAACTCGTACAACCCTTCCAAAATAATAATACTAATATCTTGCAACATCAAGAGCACATAAAACGAAGGTAACATCCAACAATATAAACATGCCTCTGGAAATATAAGGATCACAACATCCAACATTGGGTTCTTAAAATCAACAGGGTTCCCACATCGTAAGAAAAGCCCAAAACAATAATAAAATGGTAATAACAAAATCTTATGATCTTATAACTCGAACTACCATTTAATATACGTACATAGTTTTCGCAACTCCAAATACAACATCAAGGATTACAAAGGACATAAACGACAACTTCCATGAGTCAACATAATAAACATAAAGCCATAAATCTTATCACAAACAAACCAAAACCAGAATCCAAAGAAACTCACGGTACTTTAAACTCAGAATCCATAACAATATTATACAACATTAAACAATTCATTTATTCCATTTACTAACCTTCATTTCCCTTAGAATAATTTTAAATTACAAATAAAAATTACTCTTGCAAATATAAATAATCTTGCCCTTTTAATTAACCAATGCCATTAAAATTCCTAATTTTCACATTCATAGAAAAGAATTCAGTATATCTTTTACAAATATATATATATATATATATAAATATATATATATAAATATATATATATAAATATATATATATAAATATATATATATATATTTATATATATATATATATATAAATATATACACGTATACATATAACAACATATATACATATATATATATATATAATATTTATACATATAATATCAATACATATTATATATATATATAAATTAAAACTTAAAAAAAAATGAAAATAAAATAAACCTTTAAAAGAAAAGAACCGGCGGCATAGAGATCCGTGCGACCAGCACAGTCCGTAGTCGTCGGCTGCAAGGATTGCGCACAACAGTGTATGAAGACTGCTGCACATGACAGTCTTTATGATTGTCGTGCACAACAGTCTCCAAGACTGCTGTGGGCAGTCATTAAGACTGAGGCCAGGGACGGGGGGTATGGCCATCACCGTCCCTCCCCAACACATTCAATTTAATTTTTTTTTTTAATTTAATATAATTTTTTTAATAAAAGGCCTTTCACAGTACTCAAGGGAACCGACAGAAGTACGGCTCGACCTGAAATTTTGATTTCAAAAACACAGTTTCATAATAAATATAAATGCAATAATATATATATAGATATATTTAATCATATAAAATTATCTAGAGGAAATAATTTCTTACAATTATCAGCACAGTATATACTTATATATATACATATATTATATATATATACATATATTATATATATATACATATATTATATATATATAAATATATATAGGTAAATATTACAAATCCATTTTAATAAAAAGATTGATCTTTTCCACAGCAGAATGATAAAGAAATTGGACATTTTCAAACAAAATTCGACAGCATTTCCTTCTATTTGTTTGCAACCTAGAACATTTCTAAAACTCCAAAAGAATTTTCTTTCACATAAAGCCTATTTATTTATTTATTTCAATTTTACTTTTAAAAGTGAAAGCTAGAGAAATGAGAAAATGGAACCTAGAGTCCTGTGCTGTTGGAAATCTGATGAAGCTTTGCTTGATCTAGATAGCCTTTCAAATAACTCTTGTTCCTTCCTTTAGAACTTCTCCCGATTTCCTTACTCATATTTCTAATCTAATATTCAATTCAGAAGAACCCCCCCCGTACAATGAAAGAAAATGAAACAATTCCCCAGAAAACTCCAGAAGATACAATATTTCAGAACTATTATTTTTGTGCAACTTCTGTCAAAATTTTCCCATGAATGAAAAATTCCCAAATTTGCTATTAAATAAAAAAATATCTCTTCTTTTTCAAAAGCTCTAAAAATCCAAATTAAAATAAATTTTCTAATTTTTAATTCCAGCTTTTCCAGCCAAACTCAACACTCATTGGTCCTTTTTATCTTATCTTATCTTTTATTGATTTTTTTCCCATTTAACAATAATTTATGTTTTAATTTTGATTTTGCAAGCTTTACTTGCAATTCACAAAATTTAATTTATTTAATTAATTTATTTCATAATTATCCTCAACATGCACATTTAATTAAATTATCAAAATACTAAATTTTAAATAATTTAATTTACACTTTTTAAATAAATCACATGACTTTTAAAATAAGACTTTTATATTTTAATACAAATTATTCCAACACTATTATAAACATTTGTTAACATCATCTAATTAAATAAATATCATACAAACACCAACATAAAATAAATACCAAAATACACTCACACAAATTACTATAATAAATTTCAGAAATGACAAAAACAAAGACGCACAATACCACTCAATTAGGACGGTTTGACAAACATGGGACGGGGTGAATTCCTTGTCATCTTTGTTTCAACATCATGCCCGTTGGGTTATTTGATGCTCGCCCTGTCCTGCCGAAGCAGGTGGAATCGAGACTCTGTACCTGCAATTCCTGCATCCAAACAAGATCGTGTACATGTATATATATATATAATCAAAGCATCACATTGTGAGAAGGAATTGCAGCGTAGTAGGGCACTCGTGAACGAGTGGTGCTACACTGTCTTCTCACCAAACTATACTAACAATTACAATATCAAATATGAAATAATATTTCTAAACTAACTAATCACATTATAAACTGATTACTAATCCACTACATCATAATATATTATTGAAATCAAATTAACATCACCAAACCATAATGTCATATGAAATATCCATGTCCTCAAATGAAGTAGCATAATCACCAAATAGTCTAACTATCCAATCCACCAAACCAAACAATAAATAGTACTATCACAGTCTCAAAGTATCAAACAAAAGCATAGAAAAATAACAAGTCCAACAACAACATGAGGGGTATTACATGTATGACATCCATATTTTGACTTAAATTATCGTATTTTTCTAAATCCTTTTGGGAAAAGTTTTATGACTCACTGAAGCTTGTTCTTGATATTTTTTTGTAATTTTTTATTGAATATTTTTTTTTGTAAAATTTTTATTAGGTAGATTTGTCGTTTTGAAAAATCGGATGACCTAAACTTATCATTTTTTGATTTTTTTTTTTAAAATTGAAAAGAATTGTTTGAAGTTTGTTCTCGTGCAATCTGTTTGTCAAAATGTTATGTTGATCAAAAGTTATTAAAATAGTAAAAAACCGATATTTAAAGTTTATGGACCAATTTTATTAGAAATTAATTGAAAAATAGAAAAAATAATCCAATTGCAAAACAAATTACATATTTAGAATCTGCATTGTTTCATCTAAAATGGGTTTTAATTTCATCAAAAATTTTGCAAAAAAGGTTGTCAGCCATATGTCCAAAGTCGGTATTTTTCTTTGACATTGTTAGGACCTTCAACTTGCAGGTCAAACCAGGTTGAAGGCCTAGGTTCGGACTTCCAATGCTTTTCTCGAACCAAAAACCTAAGCAAAAACCCGACCACAAAGCAAAAAAAAAATCAAATTCTAAAAAATGGGATCTCGATTATAAAATGGGATCCCGTTCTATAATTGGGATCTCGTTCCCTATTCTACAATATTCAGACCGTTGCAAAGGAAACAAGATCCCGTTTCCTGGCCAACGGTCCTCGCATTCAATGCCGAAGAATGGGATCCCGCTTCTTATAAACGGGACCTCAGTTTTTATAAGCAGGATCCCATTTCTTTTATTTAAATATATTGCAAAAAATTACTGTGAAGTTTGCAACTTCACATGTACGGCCGAGAGCAGTAAAAGTAAATTATTTTTCATAAGATATTGTATTTACAAGTGGTGAATTTTATTTTTAGTTGATTTTATCAAACGAGGCATCATCTACACCATTTTTTAAGTGGAATTGTGTTATTTTCATGCTTGTTTGGAGGAACAAAAAGTTTTCAATTTGCAATATGGATTGAATTTTTTAAAGGAGGCATGAAGAAAATAATTTTTAAAGTGGAATTGTTGTAGTTTTCTACTTTTTTTGAGGAACATAAGAGGAAGAATTTTGTCCTAATAGGTATTCAACTTCCAATTTGGATTGAATATTTTGAAGTATTTCACTATTAACATTCATTTGTGCTTGAGAATTTTATAATTATGGGAGATAAAGCTCGTAATGAGAGAAGGAAGACATTGAATCCTCAAGAAGTTGAAGCAAATAGAGAAAAAGAGAGACAAAGACAAAGAGAAAGAAGAATGAGAATGAAATCAATGAATGATGGTGGAGCAACCAATTCAACAACTATTGAAGATGAAAACATTGAGGATACCATGGTTGTAGATGAAGCTAATTTGCAAGGAGTCAATTTGGAGAAGAATATGATTATACAAACAAGTCCTACTATGTCTTCAAATCCCTCTTTGAATGCTATGGAGAATGTTTCAATATGCACAAATCCAGGTACGTCTTCAAATCCACATGTTAGTGAAATGGTAAATTTGTATGTAGAAGTTTTACAAGTTGTTAGACTTAATGATGTTGACATTGACTATATTTAGAGAGATGAAACTTTTATAGAATTTGTTGAAAACAAAAAAGAAAAATATTTTGTTGCAAATGAAAATCAAAATGATCATTTTCTTGAAAATGAAAACAAAACCTATATTTTTGATGAAAATGAAAATGAAAACCGTTTTGTTGATGAGAAAATGAAGATGAAAATGAAGATGAAAATGTAAATGAAAATGAAGATGAAATGTAAATGAAAATAGAAGATGAAGATGAAAATAAAGATGAAAATAAGAAGAATGTGATGTTGAATTTAAGTAGAAAATACTTTTAAATTGGAAGTGGTGTTTTTCGATAATCTTCCCGGTCAAATTTCTTGGAGGCAAATAAGAACACATGCGAATAGAATATACACCAAATTCTTTTATCGTAAAAAAATTGCATTTCAATGTCAACTAATGATGCAATTGATAAGAATGCAAAAAATGAGGAAAG